>JARJLF010002239.1:0-45648 GCA_029378395.1 Mycena leptocephala
CAACCTCACTGGTCAGGTAAATTGAGAAGCTCGGAGCCTCGTTGCAAATAAGTACAGGAAGGTTTAGAACTGCTTTCTATCTCGGTGTCACTGGCCATCATCCTCCTCTCCAATGCAGGTCCTATTATTCAGTTGGCTCCAGTAATGTGTTGGAAACATCCGTCACAATGTCTATATAAGGCTTCAAAGATGTTTTTATAATGTTGTTTAGATGGAGCACAGATATTTCACTTTAGAGGTCCCTGAAACGTTCAAATAATGTATTCTCAATGTTCCCAGGAATATTTCAAGGACATCAATTTTCGACGTTGAGAAAACAATGGACTCGAATGGCGGTGTACTTCGTCGGCGTGCAGGGCGACGGCCTGTTTTATCTTGACCCTCACCACTCTCGCCCCGCAGTCCCGCTTCATCCATTCGCCGCCGAGCCAGCGCCTTCAATGCCGCGGCCGCCCTCTTCCTCATCACACGGGCACCACTCGCACGAGCGACGTTCGTTGTCCCCCGAAGCTGCATACTCGTGGCTGACATAAGTGATGGCCGCTGGTGGTTTGGGCTCATTTCTCAACCGAATCCATTCAAATAAAATGCTACCATGAATGTTGAGTGATTCTAAGCTCCTAAGTACAAAGATAACCATATGTTTCCTGGTTCAATGTCCTGAAATAAAATAATTTGGGGTATTCTCAGAAATCGACTTTGTAGAAATGTCTGCTATCGAAAATTGGTCATGGTAGCATGAAAGGACTTGAAAAATAAAGGACACTCACACTTTAGTTCAATCAAAATGATCAGGATTTGACCTCGCATGGAGGGTTTCAAGTTGGTGATTTGGGGCCAAAATGCCCTAAAAATGGCCAAAATGGCCTGTTTGCGGGACATTTTGTGAGCTCAAATGTGTAGCAATTCCACTCAAAAAAAATTCGATCATTCTTTATTTTTCAAGTCCTTTCATGCTACCATGACCATTTTTCGATAGCAGACATTTCTACAAAGTCGATTTCTGAGAATACCCCAAATTATTTTATTTCAGGACATTGAACCGGGAAACATATGGTTATCTTTGTACGTAGGAGCTTAGAATCACTCAACATTCATGGTAGCATTTTATTTGAATGGATTCGGTTGAGAAATGAGCCCAAACCACCAGCGGCCATCACTTATGTCAGCCACGAGTACGCACGCAGCGGTTCCACGAACCCCGTATCCGGCCACGGGCATAGCTTCACCCGTGGTGGTTCGCTGTCCGGAGCTGGTGTACGCGCGGGGCAGGTCTACCCCTTCCCTGTGTCGGCGGAGGATGGGAGTGGGGCGGGGACACCCAGCTCGCCGAGGGAGCGGAGAGGGAGAGGGGGAGAGAGCGGTTGCTTATGGTGTCGCCGCGGACGGCAGGGGCAAACATGGGCGCGAATGTAGGTGGGCAGCAGATGCACACGGTGCGGGCGCGCGACGGCGGGCAGACACAGAGCGGGGCGTGCGGGGTATCCTTACCGAGGACTCATGAGGGCGCGCTCCCTCCTTTCGCTACTTTGTATCCCGTCCTTGATTTCTTGTATTCGATTATTATTTTTTCGCCCCACTTCCACGTCTCGTTATTTCCATTACTTTAATCGATCTTGATTACATCTATATTCCAATGCCTCTTCAGTCGTGTATATTTCGTCTACATATTCTTTCGTGGCCTGTATCTAACCGTGCACTTTACATATTCCATACCCCGCGATTATCTATCCCATATCATGTCTCATGTCTTGTCAAATCTCAATGTGATACTGTCTGTGACCCCTCTCTCATTCTAGTCCTTCAGTTTGTTTGCGAGTAGGAACAGATTGATCGCGATTATTTTGCAAATAACAATGTCGCGCAGCCGATACTCGACTCTGTATGATCAGATTGGAACACCGAATTACTCGCCTTCATTCAATCCATTAGTCTCCCACCCCAGTGAGCCCCTCGGGTATTATGTAAAGACCTCTTAGGTAGGTTAAGTTGTCGTGAATTAACCTACCTAAGAGGTACGCCTCTGGCGGGAGGCTGGGTGTCCACGTAAAGCTTCTATTACTCATTAGACTGATGCTGGTGGCGAGCGCCTCCTCCAGAGGTCCGGAGGCGACATTATGCACGCTGCATTGACTGTTTCACATCAGGAAAAAGCCTACAGAAATTTGCAGCCCGGTTAAATATGTCGTTGAACATAGCGCATGGTAGACAAGGGCTTGTGTATGTAGCCGCTGTTGTCGCCGTAGCACCAAGCGAGGTTTATATAGGGCATCATTGATGCGCGCTGTTGACATGTCGCACTATCCCTTCAGGTTGCCAAGACCAAGTTGGACACATTGCTCTGCCCTATCGCGATGTTGGACTATTTCCCTCAGTGCCAATGCTACAATGCTAATATCGACATGTGTCCCGAATTCTGTTCTCTGGTTCTGGAGAGGTATTTTCCGAAGAGTTCAAGTTTACATCGGTGAAGATCGGGAGATACCAACCAGCGAGTTGCAGGGAGCACTTGAGGATTGTTTCAAAATATAATTGCGTAAGCCAGGTTGCACATTATGATGCTCCAGGACCTATGTACCCTTTACGATTCACGTTCAGGTGAGAGTCAAGCGTGAAGTGGGTTGGAAGTGGGAGCGAAAGTTTCTAAGTCCTTTGCCAATGTCTGCCGTAATTCTGCGTCGCATGACCGCGTTGCACACGTGAGCATGGTTCGAGTTCATATTTGGAAAGAGGCACAACACACGTCCACAACTCTTCTCGTCTTCCTCCACTTCCTCCTTCGAAGTTCGCCCGCTCCCCTGCTCTTAATGTCCTTCGTCCCTCGCCACTCATTCGCCACACTATGTGCATCGTGGTATGGCCCATTGCTGACCACCAGCGTCGACTTGTAACTGCAACTGTCGCAGCGACTCGGACAGCGGAGGGCACTTTGTACGTTTCTTCGTATCTCTCCACTCCAGTTTGTCTTCACTCAGATCCCAAGCTCAGTCAATCCTCCCCTCAAGATTTGAGTTGGAATTTAAGGCCCAAAGACTGCCGCTGGCATCCCCAGCTACCACGCATCTGTGTATTTTTCCGACGTGGGTGCGAGCTTCCCATCCCCTTCCGATGACCGTGGACTTCTGGGTACGTCCTCCTGTTGTGTTTTCGACTGCATCCGCTCACAAAATATCCTTTTGTCGCATCGATCAACATACCCTGATGCTCCAATGGGCCGCGACCATGAGAGTATGTCCCCTTTCTCCTGCCGAATCTGTGTTCCCGCGATAACATTCTGTAGTGTATGTCAAATCCAAGTTGTTTACACTGCCTTTGCGCCACCCTGCTCCCGTACCGCATGATACGCAGAGCGCCGTGATATGTGCGTGTTGTGATTTCTTTTTTGCTGTATTAACAAATCTTCTTTCATTATGCACAGCGCTCCAACGCTTCCTAGGCCCGAGCGTACCGCAGTGAAAGTACGCTCCTGTCCTCTTGCCAAATCCATGTCCCTTGCTAACATTCATGTAGAACACGCTCAATCCAAGTTCATATGCGATACGCAGCGGACGGTGCTGTGCTGGATTCTCAACGGATGGCGCTTGTGCTAGGTACTGTTTACTTTTCTGTTACCCAATGTATGTAATACGTAGATCTCAATACAATCAACTAATTTATTCAATGATATTCCGCCATTGAGATGCAAAGAAACTACAATGTGCTACCTGGGTCTATGTGGGCAATGGAGCTACAGAGCTACGGCGCCCTGTAGACGAGACATGCGGCTACAACACCTATTATAGTAAGCTATAGTTTCGGCGGTGAACTACATCTCACTATATTTCAGGGGGGTAACGACGGTGCTACGGGTGCTACATGGGCTATGTTGAGCACCGTAGTTATCTGAATTTTTCCTGATGCAAAATACGAGACATTGATTATTGAACATAGATACACAAGACATAATGTACAGAAACAAATATACAGTAAAAACCATCGCGGGGAGGCGCAAAACCAGTTGGGGGTCCAGGGTAAAACCTGTTTGGGACATGTGTATGCGTTCGCATCGCGCGGGGGGTTGCGCAGGGGCGTTCGCATCGGCGGGGGCGCTCAGCAGGAACGCTCACATTGTGTGGGAGCGTTCTCGTCGCCAGGTGGCGGCCGTGAAAACAGCGGGGGCTGCCGCATCCCGCCAGCGCTGCGTGGGGGGTTGCGCAAGGGTGTTCGCATTGGCGGAGGTGCTGCGCAGCGGCGCTCGTGTCGTGCGGGAGCCTTCTCGTTGGCAGGAGGCAGCCATGAAAACAGCGACGGCGTCCATATTGCGCCGCCAGGGCGTTCGCGTCGGACGGGCGCGGCTTGCGTTCATCGGCGGCGGTGGGCGGGGCATAACACTGGGCTGGGCGGGGGCGTCCGCATTGCGGCGTTGACGGTTAATTCGGGGCATCGCGCGGTTGTGTGCGCACAGCGGTGTAAAGTTGGTGCTTTTGCGGTTGTGTAGTTTGGGGCCGTTACCGTGCACCCGGGGCAGCTGGCTGCATGAGGCGTTTTAGTAGCAACTGCGCAGGTGGACTGTGGCCGTAGTAGCGGGGCTTGCGGCGGTGAGTGCAAATTTTGCAATGGCCTCCGGGCAGCTCGAAATTTTTTAGCACCTATACAGTTGCCCATCCGTTCTATACACCAGAACGGTGGCTGTTGCATAACATAGCCACCAGGGGCTGTGGCACAGCACAGCCACGTTCTTTGGTACAGGACATATTTGGCAACAGTATAGGCCTCGGCTTACATAGCGCGCTGTGAACTTTCTTCTTCTTCGTGTTTCCCTTCATCCGGCTGACCTTCACCGTTGACTCTGTATTAGGCCCTCGCAAACGCGCTACCTGGTTCGAAGCAATAATGGATCTTCCGACGTCTCAGTCGGGAGATCGACAACGTGATGCGTCGCAGCGAGAATTAAGAGTCTTCCGACCTTCGGGGCGAGTCAGCGATGCGAACGAGGAACGTGTTTGCGGTACCTCCCTCCCAATGTTTCTGTCTTTGTCATTGCCATATATCTATATCTCCTGCGGGCGCACACTGACGTATTGGTGTACCTCGATTGTGAGCGTCGCTTCCGATGGTTCGGAATCATAGTTCAATAGCCCTTTATCTTGGCGTTTGCTGAATGATATTTACGTTTTCGGGACATTCTCTGCTCCTACAATTCCGCCCTTTCACGAACCTCGGACGGGTGTCAAACCAATCGGCTCAGCGGCTCTGCTGTTAGTTCTGTCCGCGGGTTCAGAGTGAAGCCTCAGTTGCTCCGAATAACATCTCGTTGGCGTGACGAGTCACGTTAGTTCAAACCCGACGCTGTTAAAATCGATCAGTTGTTCTGCATGGATCTTCCGTTCGGGATGTGGATGAAGTAAGTCATTTCCTTTGATGATAAGAGGTACACCGCCATCGGGACCGTAGCTGGCCACCACCTGGCGGCGACATCATGGCTACATGTCGTCAACAAATGGTGGCCAGGTGCCGGTTAGGTGGTGGTCAGCATCATTATCCTATGGCCTCATCGTGAGGCCACGTCGAGCTGGCTACCAGCTGTCGTTCACACCTGGTGGTTCTGTTGCTAGCACATTTATGTGCATTCGGTTCTCGGTCGTGGATGGGTATGAAAAAATCCAATCAATTGAAGCGATAGCGAGGACATCCAAGAGAACTACAATTTAATAGTTACGTATCCGAACCCCACTGTCTTTAAGAATACAATTAGTATCTGATGATACATTAGGGGACGAATCGTGAACTCACCCAAAGAAAACATCCGGCGGCAGTGAAAAAAGCAACGCTCAAAATTTGAGCTTGATGGAAACACCACCGTCACCAGGCAATAAACGCAGACTTGATAGAGAGGAAAGAAATGAGGCGAACCGACATTGAAGAAGCTTGAAATGTTGTTTGACGCGACCTTGAGAGCTGTGAAAGCTTGAGGGTGAATGGCAACAACCTTGGAGATGCAGAAGAACCGAGGCGTTGAAGATGGGGCTTGAAATGTACATTCGACTTGAACGTGGAATGCCGTCTTGCAGGATTCAAGATTGGTTGACGGCGCAGAGACTTGATAGTATCAAAGATATCATTTACGGTCTGAAGCTTGGAAGGGAAAGTCTTGTCCTTGTTCGTATCGGTGAGCGCTTGGAACGTTGTGGTTGCTGAGTCGCATTAACGCTGATGGTTGGGGGTCAAAAATGAGCCCAGATGCGCAGGAGGAAGCAAAAGAGAAAGGAGGATGGATGCTCAAAGATCTTAAAGACCCCATACAGCGCAGTGGCACAACGTCTTGAGGCTGTCTGGGTGGGGGATAAGGCCGTCACAATTAAGTTGAGCACCATGGTGCATCGTGGATGTCAGATGAAGGTTGAGGGGCGATGCGCAGGCCCAGCACTTGCCTCAGGCGCTGGGGTTCGGAAGTTGCTCTTGAGTGGCGCGCGTGAAAGCTGTGGGGCGAACGCGGGTAGTCATCTCCGCAGATTGAGGCAACGGATACGAGGTCGCGAGGTGGAAGAGAGCGAGGGCCGGCGAGGCAGAGGTCATCAGAAAACTCGAAGCGCGCCAATTTGAGAGCACTTGGATGGCGAGGGATGGCGGAAGATAAATAGAGTGTGGAAGGGGATTTCCATGACATCGGGGAGCCAGGAAAGCGTGAGTACATGGATGGCGGGGACACATGGTAGCTAAGTGGAAGGAGGAGGGCGGTCGAAGGAAGAGACAGACGCTGACGCTCCGAGCAACATACACGTGATGTGTACATCCTGCCAAACAAACGCACGGACTTTCTAGCTTTCACCATCATGCAACCATCATGAATCTTTTGGCTGCAAACCACGCGTTGAGGCTCAGAGATTTCTAAATCAAGTTCTAAACACAGTTCAAGCTACTGGAAACATTTATGCTGGATTGTGTCCGCCCGCCGCTACTTCGTGAATGGTGGCTAACACGTCGTTGTGCGATGAGTCGATGACAACGGCATTTTTACTGCGGCGGAAGACAGCACATTTGTTGCACGTATCACCCAAGTATGTGATATAGAGCCAATATATATATCGCCTTTGAAACAATGGGCTTTACTGTAGCTGGTGCTACCAGATTGGCACTATGTGCATCACAGCTGGCAGAGGGCTGACATTTCAGCTGTCAAGTACAGGTGATACACACATGGAGGAGACCTGTGCACATGTGTTGCGGCAGGTGGCAGGCACATGAACCCTCCAGCTGGTTTTAACGTGCGTGCACTTTGGCGGTGTAGTTTGTGTTATTTATGTCGCTGCTATTCAAGAGGACTGTAGTGCATATACAAATTTCGACGCAGCTATGCAAGAAACGCAACCTTGAAACAACCAGAGAGTTATCAGCGCAGACAAGATTGATCTTTTAAAACCCATTTTGACAACCTCATTAGGGTGTTTCACAGTTAAGATTTCGAGCCTCAACTCGGGCCCCAACTTGACCCCAACTTGACCAAATTTGAAGCACAAGTTGGGAGCTCTAACTGTGAAACACCTACACAGACGATTCGGCCCCAACTCTGAAGTCGAGGCTTCGCGTATCATGAAAAGATGTGATATAGGGCCGAGATCCGCATTAGCCGAAGTTTGGGCATCAAGTTGGGGCACAAGTTGGATGTCAGGTCGTGCTCTTATGCACGACTTGACATCCGACTCCGATTTCGTGCCCCAACTTGTGCCCCAACTTCATGCTCAACTTGGCAAGTTGGGACACCGAGTTGGGGCTCAAGTTGGGCCCAAATTCTTAACTGTGAAACACCCTATTGTTCCAAAACCGCCAGATTCCACAACCCACCACCAGATTCTTGTCCAAAAAGGCCAGATTTTCAAGAAAGAAAAAAACCGCCAGATTTCAGGACTCACCGCCAAATTACAGTGGTTGGGCCCTATTGTAATGGAATGTGGCACCACATTCTCGGATTAGATATCTAGAGGAGGGACTATTGGATATGATAATGGTCAGGCAATGGCACACGCGTCATGCTCCGGTGAGTCTACTTCCCATACATATTAAGAGGCGGCAAACTCAGAACGGTTTGATTCAGGGTGCACAAGGTCCACGCCGGCCTCCACACCATCCAACAGTACACCGCAAAAGTGTGAACACCTGGGCAGCACTGCAAAAAATATTTTTCAACCTCACCTTGCTTTGATGAATTCAGCATCGACCAGACTGAGCAATACTACACGTTTATTTCGCTTTCCACAGGTCAGAGAAGCTCCAGATACTTGGTGGATCACTTATCTGTGTTGTCCTGGGGGAAAATATATTGAAATTCCTCGGAAATTCATCAAAACTGACGAGCCTTCGGTATGGGTCCGGTTAGGTTCATTCGGGTTCGCAGAAATCCGAACCCCAAACCGGACCTCAGGTTCGGTTCGGTCCACAGCTGTCCTCCGAACCTGTGTTCAGGTTCGGTTCGGGTTCGGTTCAGGTTCAGAATCGGTTCTGAACCTGACCGCGGCAACACTAGGCAGTGTGGCGTCGAAGCCTGTAGTGGCATTGCAGGAAGTCAACTAGGATTGATAACTCGACGAATAGCTGTATCTGCGTAGTTGCTCGAATAGGCAATTGTTACGAGTCTTAAAAATTTATTTTTAAACTCGTCTTTTTGCACAGCTTTACCGCCATACTGGATGGTTTTTTGAAGGTGACGTAGTCCTATCCGTGGTGGAATCGTTGCCTAATTTGTATAAAATGGTGACTTTTTTTCCGCTTTGGGACTTTACATTACCCTTAGCTGCTTACGATTGCTCGAGCTTCCTTTCTTGGTGAACTGTCAAATTTCCCCGGCCAAAGGGAATTCAAAAAATTGCTGGTATGTAATACGGCTTTGCAGTAAAGCCGGATATGCTACGGAACCTAGACTGAATAAACTGGTTTCACCAAATTATATTTGATGACAAGTCGCGCTAACATCCCGCCGCCAGACTGCCGTGTCCCAGGTGTGAATAATACGCAGGAGCAGGGCGGGACAGAGGCGGGACGCCACGAGTCTGTCACATCAGTCACTTACTGCGCCGTCAGATTCCTGACCTTCCCATCAGATTTCCGAAATATCTAGGTCCCATCACAAGCGCTGACGGAAACGGCCGGTCTCACCCGATGTCCCATCCATATGCGGATGGATGTCGGTAACGCGCCCAGATATTCCCTACTGCTCGCCCCTCGCATTTCTCGGCTGTTTTCTGACGCGTTTTACACGTCAAAATACTCTCGTATTTCATTTTCCTCCACGGCAAATTTCTACGAGCACCAAAAGCCACAATATCGCCTGAGCAGGGTGCTAAATGACAGATTTAATCCAAGTTGAGATACTGTTGCATTTCGTTCAATTCGTAACGCCATTTGGGGTGTGACAACGCTTACGAACCGGACCTTTCGTATGACAACCTGGGACATGTGTGACTTACGAATTTTTTTCGTTTTCACCCCCTGTTTTGACCCAAATTTGGGCAAATTTTGAATGACTTAAAGAGGACCTTTCGTACAGAAACCTTGCGACGCTGTGACTTACGAAAATTTTCGTAGATTTTTGGGTGTGTGACATGTGACGATACTAATTGAACGAAATGCAACAGTAAATGTGTTCACCATGCGGTTAATTTTGACCTGCCATTCGTAAAGGCACTTTGAGTGGAGTCTGGGATAGACAATATAATATTCTGATTTTTCATGGATGCTCTTCAAATGTCCCCCGAAAGTTATTGCACAAATTCTGGTGGTCATAGTAAGCCGTGACGGCAATGTGACACACGTGTGACCTTCAACTAAACAATCTCTTTCGACCTCTTATATACTCGTCTCTACTCCTCTACTCCTCTGCTTCTGTGTATGCAGGTGTTAAAAATACTCACATTATATATTCATCGAAATTAATATACTGTTGAAACGGCCCCCGGAATCAACGGTAACTGGGATAGAGGGCAGTCGTCGTATTCCAAAAAAAAAAAATCGGACGCTGAAATGAAATTGTGACAACCAGAGGGAAAATAAAAATGGACAACTCACCGTCGTCGAAGCCGACGAGAAGACAAAGTTGGCCCGCAGGTGGGCCATTCCGACATTTGATAAGGTCCAATATCAGACAATGTATTATTTCTGAACATACTGACTCGAACAACAGATTAAAATCAGTCAAGATAAATGATGGGGGTCTGATGGAGATGGGGTCACTTGACGCACCTCCAGGATCGAAAAAAATAATCTATTTAAAGGCCCAGATAGCCAGCAGTAGAGCCTTGCTCTGTGGAATATAATTGAGGTTTGATCAGTAGGCAATGCGTGAATTACTCTGCAGCGATCCTTTTCACCTGTAAATGGTACAAGAATGCCCATAGCTTGGTAGTTGATTGGCTGGAATCAGAATCCTCTTTGCGATTGGTGGATTTCAGACTATCATTTCGAGTAGGTTCGGAGATTTTTCAAGTTGTAGAGTGAGATACGGCCATATTGGGGATGATCAGAAGTCTCGTAATTTGGCATAGACAAATCCGACACGAGCATGAGTGAGTTTCACGATGCTAATCACATTCTGAGTGATAATTTTGAATGGTTTTAAATCCAGTTAAAATGCCCATGTGTTTCCTCGAAATGTTTAAGCAGGCACTAAGCAGGCGCAGCACTCTGAGGGATTGGGGCTGAATTTCGTTCTGAATCCAGGATCCTGAATGAATGTCTTGAGAGATTAGGGACTTTCAGAGTAGCCCATTTCGACTTCATTTCGATCTCATTTCGTTTTCTCATTTCGCTGGCAAGCGTGACCGGCAAAGCCCGAAATAAGCGAAATCTCATTTCGCCATCACAATCAAAGTTGATTCTCATTTCGCTGGACGCTTGCTCGTCATCTGGCGATGCCCTCACGGCTGCCCGCCCATCGCCCACAACGGTGAGCTCCAATATATCCCTCCACAACTAACCATGTGAATCGTGGCTTTTTTCAATGATTATGTGCACTGCATACTCGGGGATCTCAATCATCTAGCGAAACAAAAAGATGTCGCCAATGGTAAATTTTGAGGCGGCGGGAATGGGCGGCGCAGTGTGGTCGGGGATGGGGGACGATATGCGGAAGTGATGGGCGTTGTCAGGGAAATACAAGCGAGTTTGGTCACATCAGTCACCGAAATGTGGGTTGAAATGAGAACGAAATGAGCTCGAAATGGACTCGAAATGGGCTCGAAATGGGCTACTCTGAAAGTCCCTATTTAGTCAGGCATCACACTGAAAGATTGGTGTTTTTTTATTCTTGATTGGAGAGGAGGCATACACAAATGCGAACGAAAGCATGAGATGTTCAAGCAGGCGCAGCACTCCAAGGGATTGCAGATATTTCTTTTGGACTGAATGGAAGCATGAAATATTCAAGCAAGTGCTGCACTCCGAGGATTGAGGGATTGAACAAAGGTATGAAATTTTCAAGCAGCACTCCGAGGGATTGCAGATAATTCTTTTGGACGGAAGCATGAATTATTATAGCAGGTGCAGCACTCCAAGGATTGAGAGAGGAATTGAACGAAGGTGTGAAATTTTCAAGCAGGCGCAGCACTCCCAAGGGGCACCCACCGGAAGATGCCGAGACACAGCCTCATAGGGTAGGGAGGGTCTGGGACCCCTTATTTCACTTTTCGGAATTTGTTCAGAACATCCTAAAAATGTGTTTGAGAGGGTCAGAAAAAAATCAGATTTTTTGAGAGGCGCCGGTGGGTCAAAGCATTGATGAAAATAATGTTTGGATGGAGCCGAAGCCATTGCCGATAGTGCCGAGTGTTTCGCGAAGTGTCTGGTTAGGGTTAAAAAAGATTTAAAAGTCCTGACTTATGTGGTAAATTACCAAATTTGGGTGTGGCTGTGCTGGGCTGATAGGTAGGTAGGGTCCAGCGGCCGTTAATCCACTTTTCCGGCCCTGTGTGGAAAATTTTAAGGCCGGGTGCCCCTTGAGCACTCCGAGGGATTGAGGATATTGTTTTTGGGGACAACTCAGTAGTTGGAATTCAAGTTATCCATGTTCAATTAAAAATAAAAAGGCCGGAGGCCAGACGAGTTTTGCCATGCGCCAGCAATGGCCCCCAAGCCCAAGTCAATTGTCATCTGTCGGTTCTGACAGTCAGCCTGACATTCTGACTGACAATTAATCATTTTCAGCAAAGTGGAATTGTCAACGGACCCTACAACTTCTTTTGTCGCGACCTCGATCTCAGTCACGCTTTTCACCGAGTTCGTCGATTATAGGCTTGCTCGAAAGATCGCCGCACGGGAACGCCAGGGGCGTCCAGTGTGGTTCCACTGCTGCAATCCATTTCTGACACTCATCTGATATCAGGACCAACACTTCAAATGCCACCTTCGAAAGAGACAGAATAGGTGTCCGTGTGGAGCGGAGCTTCGAGATCTTGCGTTCAACTCTACCATCTATCTGCGTCTGCCGCAAGTCTGACACCTGGTGTTTGGAAATGCTCTGATGCTTATTTCCTGCATCTTCGTGCGTGATTCGAATTCTGTTCTGGAATTCTGGGCGGTACTGTGCTTGGACTCGAATCTGATTCGGACGTCTTTAGCAGCAGGTATTTGTTTGGTTGAGGAAGTCGTCGATGACAGGCGTCCCTTGCGCGGGATTTGGGGACAGGAAGAACCGGGCATTGGTCCCCCGCTGCAATTTTGTTCCGATGCACATCTAATGTCAGGTTGCACGTCAGATGTGACACCAGCCCCGCCGGGGACGGAATAGTTAGTTGTCTGTGTGGACGCGAGTTCCTACACTCAACTCATCTGTCCGACAAGTGCCGTATCTTCTATCGCCGAGCCGCATCTTTCGTATGTACCTCGGGATGCTCATCTGCTTCTTGATGTTCAATGTTCACTGCCATGCTGACAGTCGAGGCACACAAAGTGTATAAAATAAAGGCGCATGGCGTCGATCCACCAAGCACCCCTTTCCATCCCCCGCAGTAAAATGGTGCAACTCATGTCCAACGTCACCGCCGCCGCAACCGCAGCGACTCTGTTTAGAATCCTCGACTTCCAACAACAGAACGGATTGGACCTTGCGTCGTCGCAATGCAACGACTTAACCCCCATTCAGAGCTTCACTATCTCCTCCGGCGTGGCTAACCAGCATGTGCGCACATTCCCTTGATGTTGCCCACCCAATGGTGCTAATGCATGGAGCTAGTGGACGTTGGCTCTTGTACCGGGATCCGCCAACCCGGGCCTCACCCAGATCATCAGCAGCGCGTGCAACACCTACCTGTCGTACCCGGGTCAGGGAACGCCTTCACTCGCTCTGCGCTCCCAGGCAACCAGCCGCTCCAGCCTCTTCTCCTCGTGGCACCTTATAGCCGTTGGGTCAACGGGGGCGTTTAAGTAGGTGTTCTTTATACATCGAGTGCGTCCCTTATTCATATGCGTGGACTCTAGCATCGTGGAGTTTTCGTCCGGGACGTACCTCACTGCTTGGGACCAGGACCTCGATCCCGCTGTCATGTCGAGTGGCTCTCCTGTGAGTCTTTTGGATTCAAACTTGGCATGGGGGGGGATTCTCACTATTAGCCAGCTCACTCTGGAGCGGGAGAATCCCAACGACACCCGTCAGCAGTTCTGGTTTGTTCCCGGTGCGCATAGAACTTAGTATCTCCCACATGGACGGGGCTGACGGGATTGGATTTATTTCTCCGTTTATAGTGTAAACTGAGATCTTCCAAACAGCTGATAAGCAGGCTACATGAACATGCATGAAATCTTCGAATTTACTTGGGGGTGGAGGGCCATGGAAAGCCTGGCAGAACTTCGTACTTATGTCCTTCAACCCTATCTACATATTCAATATATGGCTCGTTCATCTGGGTACCCAAATAAACCACACATATAGCTAGACGCTTTCAAGCGGTACACGGCATGGGCTGAACAAGACAAACAACCCAACTATGTCGATCCGCAGCCCGTTAAATCCAACAACCTCAACAAACGGGTACGGGAGCTTTTTCCCGACGACGATGACGATGAAGGGGACCGTCCCCAAAAGAAGCTCACTCGGCCGAAGGACTGTAAGGCATGCATATCTGGTGATCTCACCCATCTGACGCGTTTAGAATTCAACCATCCGATTCTGGACCGTCGTAGGTTCATGTGCGATACATATACTGTTAGAATATTGTCGGATTTCCACAAGCGCTCCTAGGTAGATGATATCTACGCCCCTGCATTCTTCATAATGCACCGAAGAATTGGGCCCCGTTGGCCGGCTCCCCAATTGCTTACGTCCAATGCGTGCGTGGACCGTCTCTCGCGGGTCCTTGATGCTACGAGCCGCTGCTTCTTATTCTTTAACACCTGTGACACGAACCGAGTCTGTGCCCCAGTAGAACTTTTGTGTTGAGATATTGGTTTAATTGAACAGAGCCTCCTAGATATGGCCCGAGGCCCGAACCTACCTTGCAGGGTAGAAAAATTCTAGTCAAACGCAAGGCACCTCGTTCGATTCGGGTTCATGTCCTAAGCTGGACGTATGTTTTTCTTTTGTCGTCTTTACTGGTTCTGGTTCTGGAGCAAGCTTTTCTCAGCAACAAAATCATCCGAATGACGCCACCACGGCGTCGGGTGCTAATTTGTGCTAATTTCAGTTCCAATTCTCCCAAAGATAATGACTCCCATTCGCTACCACAAACAGAACAAAAAAACTATTCGTCTTCTCCAGAACTTCAATCAGACTCGTAGTGCAAGGGCTCAATCGCCAGGTTACGTGGCCCATAGGATATACGGGTGGATCTAACTGCAACTTCAATCTCAGGGAGGTAAGTAGGTAGGTATTATTCAATATCATTACACGGCACGGTCCGAATCACGAACGAGCAACGAGGGGCAATCACACCGGGATTACCGAATTCCAGACCGTGCCATGTATTGGACTCTAAAAAAAATAATCTTGATATTTGGTCTGACTATGGAGACTAGTTCGATGCGGTAATAGAGTTGAATGGAAGTAAGGTACAGGAGAGACCAAACCGACAGAGATTGAAGAAAAAAAGAGGAAAAATATAAGCGTATCATTAGAACCGACTCATAGCAACATACTTTTTTCTTCCTCTCCGTGCTTGCTGACACTCGCAGACAGGACCAAAAAACCAACAACTCTGTCCATCTCACGGTCGTTGTTGCAGTCGAGCGTGCTCTAAAAAGACACTCAAATGGTAGCACTCCATCTATCGAGATCATTAAGCCATGCGTTCTCATGCCCACAATTGACTTCCCTGTTTCTCTGTGAGGACCCGTGTCGCATACTCCAGTCCATTCGTTTGTATTTGTCTGGCCTCATCGTCGTTCTCGATCGCCCACATGATTTTTTTCTCGAGATCGGACAGATCCGGGAGGACGGGGATATAATGCACGTACTGTTCGATAGTCGGTTAGAGGGGACGGGGATGGGCTCGTGGGTTTACGCACTGGTTTCAGCCAGTCATCGAAGAATCCGCTGAATGTTGACGACTATAAACAACCTCAGCATGGGTCTCGAGAGAAGTTAAAGGAGTCTTACGCACCTTGAATACCAGGGAGCCCGACCGCAGAAGATTGAAGCACTGCTGGGAGAAGGAGTTGCCATCCTGCGCAAGGAAAATCAGTCACTCCAGGTAATTCGAGGATAGTGGAAGAGCAACCAACCAGGTCAACCGCATACTTGTATTTGTATCTGCGGAGCATCCTCGATGTCAGTGGTAAGAGTTAGTAACAATTTCAGCACATACACTTCTTCGAGTGGTTGCAAGGGAGTTTCGACATTGTATTCGGCCTTGTTTTCTGCCTCCGGGGAAACCGCGTGCGTAGGGTTGTTTGGGTCGGGATTGCAATTGTGCAGTTTTGTGATGCCTGCGTCGATGATGTCCGGTCGGCGAAGGCTCTTTTCAATGAGACGGAATCGGGGGAAAGAGTGGTAGGTTTGTCGGTCCAAGGCGCCACCTGAGGTACCTGTTCGCCGTGGGAGTCGGTCAGTAGGACCACAGCTGAGGAGGTAAGACGTACTGCCGCGCCCAGAAGGTCTTTCAACGAGAGGCTCGGACAGTAAAGGAGAGACGTACCAATAGATCTGTGATTTCTTATCTTCCCACCGAACGTTATCCTCGAAGCCGGGTCTAGCCCCCAAATAGTAGTACTGGGAGAGAATTGAGCGCACGATAGCAGCAGTGGTGAAAGACGACACACGAGGGACGGGAAGACGATTTCAGCGAAACAAGAAGTCAACCTCGTTGAGCTCAGGATTGGGTACAAGTCATGTGGGTGCTGGGTACTTGTGCTTCAAAGCAGAAATGCGTTGACGTCGTTGGTGAGGGTACCGAATCCCTTCTCGCTATTGGGCAAAAGACACTGATGGTGAGGGTCCTCCTCGTAGTACTCCTTTGTCGGCAGAGGTCCTTGCCTGAACGGATTTTGGTCCGACTTGTTCAGCGCAAATTCATAGGCATCAGTTCTGCGAGTGTTGAACAGAACTCGTGGCTCGTCCTGGTAGTTGAAGATCAGGCCCATGTCGGGTAGCATGGGGGCCATCTACCGGAGCGCTCAAGTTAGCAATCGTTCCCCTGCGAGGATGAGCAGTGCACCTTGTTCACGAGAGGCTCCCAGTCGATCGGTGGCCAATGGGGTCCGTGGGTGACGTTGTGGTCCTTAATGATAAACGTAGTGAGGCAGAGTCCTCCATCGTAGTCCGCAATCTTCATCGCCCGTACAAGCATATCCGGAAAGAACGTGGGATGATGCTCCGCCAGCTGGTAGAACGGCTCAAAGTCCCGATGGACCTATGAAATTATTGATACGGTCAGCGAAACGAAAACACAGGGAACGAGTGGGCGTGCTTTGTCGTATTCATCTATGAGACAGCCATTTTGCTGGGTAAATTTATAGAATAAGTGATACCCCGGGGGCGGATCCCGGTCATTCTTCAGCTTGTATCGTCCTTTTGCCTGCTTCAATGTCGAGGATTGCCGTGCGAATAGTTCGTCGACGTGCTTCTGAGCGATGGTGGCATATTTTGAACGACCTAGCATGCACTGTTTTCGTAATGAGGGGTGGCCGTGGTCGTGATAGCGATTGGGCGTGTACTCGTACCTGAAACGACGCCAAAACCACCAGCAAAACCAAGAATACAAAGCCAGTTTTACGTCTTCGAGAGAGCTGCGACAAGGCAGGAAGACACTAAGGCATAGCACGAGTTAACTCGCGGGTGACCCGCACCCGTGGCTGCAGGTACCCGTGACCATTTCCTTCATACGTACTCGGATCCGTACGGGTTTTTTCCCACGGGTGATCCGGATCCGCGGGTCAAGATACCCGCGGGTATTCAACGGATCAACCCGTATGAATCCATATGTAATTTGCCCTTTTAAACATATAAAAATGAAACACATGAGCTAAGTTGTAATACCCGTATGGGTATGTCAAGACAGAAAATTGAAACCCGGATCCGTGTCTACCCGTGGCAACGGGTACCCGAACCCGCGGGACGGGTTTCCCACGAGTATTCCCACGGGTCTACCCGTGAAACTCGCGGGTTGACCCGCACTCGGGCTATGCCTTAGAAGACACTGGAGAGTTGTGCGATAGCCATATGCGAATAGCGGAACGTCGTCGACCTGCTGTGGCATGTTCGTCGATGAGGAGTGAGACAGAATGGTGTTTGGTCTGGCCGCTGCAGCCAAACATCCGCTTTGCGTCTTGCCACGACACCCGATTTTCTGTGGCTAGCTATAAGGCTCCAACCATTTCCATATTCAAACGTTTTAAACGGTAAAAACCGTTTAAATTTTCGTTTAGTTTGCGGACATGGACAAACGGTAAACGGATAGTAAACAAACGGTTTAAATGGTTATTTTTGCTATGGTCCCAAGTGTTGGAAGAATACAAGCCGACACATATGCAGACACGTACGGTGACACGTCGTGCGTAGAGATGCACAGCCTGTTGGTACGGTGTTGCATAGACGCACAGCCCGTTGATACGGTGTTGCATAGTTTCAGCTGGACTGAAACTATTTACCTCTTGGTCTTCATTGTCCTCTATAGTTTGTTTGTTCCATTGTTCTCAGAGGTATAAAAGGCCTCAGCATTCTTGAATAAATCATTACACTTTCTTGCTTCCCCCCACTCGTTTGGACCCCATATTCTCACACGAAGTGCATCTGAACAGATCCTAACTAGGTTGATTTCTAGGACAATTCCATTCCGGGATTTTTCTAGGTTATAGAATAAATTTTCCCTGCCAAATTTTGCCCCACCACAGCCCGCCCTATCAGGTACTCCAGGTACCGTTCAATAGTAGTCACTACTACTCAGTAGTAAAGGTAGCCCTCAAATTCACTCCCGCGAATCTGCGGGAGTCGATTACGTAAAGAACTCTCCCTTTTCCCTTTTTCACTCACGCCCACCCCAAATTCACTCCCGCAGATCTGCGGGAGTCGATTACGTAAAAAAAAATCTCTTTTTCTCTTTTCACTTACGCCCACCCCAAATTCACTCCCGCAGATCTGCGGGAGTCGATTACGTAAAAAATGCTCCCTTTTTCTCTCTCTACTCACGCCTGCCCGATTTCATTGTTGGTTATCGCACGACTCTGCGTTGAACCAAAAAGTCTTATACTACAACACTGCCTTACCAACCTCAACCGTACCTCCCACAAATCTACTCCACCCTGCCCAATGTCACTCAACCCGCCCCAAACTTGTCCCCTGCCCCCCACACGTCCCAGAACCCCACAGTCCACAACGCACCTGCGAATATAACTCACAGACCACTATCACGCGGATTCTACTAAAATAAAAGAGAAACGAAGTCAGTTGGTGTACGCGTAGTGAGAGATCGGAACGAGGAGTGTAAATATCTTTGAAAGGCAATACTCCCTTCATTCGGCGTCGCCTATCCGAAGTCAAGGCGAGTAAGCATTGGCTCACACCGTAGGGACTGTGGGGACGTTCCCGAATGCCCCGTGCTCGAATAAATTTGCGCATCGCAATGTCAGTCTTGTAACGTGATCACATTGAGAAAAGGGAATAATAGACTTACCTATTGAGAGCTCTGAAGCCGTTCCACTCCCTACTGTCCACCTAGATGTCTTGAACCAGTATTAGAATGATAGTCAGCCCGAGGTTGCAAAAGATTACTCACCAATGTTGTCCCGGATCGGATCAAACAAAGGTTTACGATGATAAGCGCGGCGGCGCCGAGATTAGTTCGACGTGCTCCACACTTGAGTCTGAAGTACGCTTCAATCGAGCGGGGCACTGCACCGAATTTAAAAGTCAGTCAGTTTGGAATTGAAATCTTAAGTGATAGACTTACGGTTGTTGGGCGTTGCGTTGAGTCGCGTCGCGTCGTGCAAGGTACTAGATTCCATGCAGTCAGCTCCAAATCAACCAGTACAAAAACAAGCAAGACATTGACTCACCTTGCGAGAGTTGATTATCCGGGAGTGATCGAAGGCCAACGAATTGATAGATAGCTAGAAAGAGTGGTATTGAATTTGATACAACTTACTTACTCAGTTGAACGCCGGGGCAAGGCAGCAAGTTGGCTATGGTAGTTAAGCTGAAGCTATAAAACGTCAGTCAGTGAATTGAATGAAGAAAATCAAGGTGGGGACATAACTCTTATCGTCTCGGGCTTAGAGTCCAAGTCAGTGTATAATAGTTAAAGGAACCAAAAAGATGTGATTGAGAGCCGTATATGCCAGGTCAGTGCAGAGCTGAAAAGAAAGTTGGGAGGAAATGACAGGAACGCACCCAGGACCAAGTTGATAGTGATATCCGTTCAAGATAGTTCAGCAAGTCGGTGATTGAACGCCAGCAAGGAAAACATCCCGACGTATGTTGAGAGCAAGACTGGAGTTTCGAGGTAATCCTGAAAGCGACTGAAGTGTAGACAAGGTATGTAGTCAGTCAAATAAATGAATGAATGAATAAGATGGGGCGTACCATAGCTATAGCAATAGTGAATAGTCCAACACCGAGTTTGCTGAGATATTCTGTAAAGTATCAGTGGAACGAGCTCGAGTCAAAGGAAGTAATCGTGCGCACCTCATACGCTACACGAAGGCTATCAAAATAATTCCAGTCAGTAGAGATCGAACGCGGGCAAGGTAAACGTACCGAGGCTGACAAGACTTCAATGTCAGAGTAAGCTTGAAGGCTCCCGGAGCAGACGAGGCAAGGAGTCAGTAACATGAATAGCAGAGTAGTACGAGACACATCTGGGACTACAATCATATCAACCCTTCAAGACCGGGCTTTCGCGAGTAGATTGAAATCTAAAGTCAAGTCAGTCAAAGTAAAAAAGAATTGAAAGGCAACGCACCTGGTAGAATGTCCACTACCACTGTCACGGCTCTTCGAATAACGAGGCGGTGGGGGAGACAACTAGAGACGAACTCAAGTCAGTAAGAAGCCCCAGGTAAAGAAAAATGAAGGCGTACCTGGTGTTCGCGGCCGAGCAACCCTTGGGTAGAGCGCAATTCTGTGGTTACGAGGTCAGTTGGTTCGAAGCAAATGGAAATGAACAGGAAGGTACCTAGTAGTGGACGAGCAGAGTTTGGGCCTGCCAAGAGGAAGTGGGCGTCAGTAGTAAGCATAAGATGCAATAGAGCGCCGTACCAGTTGAGTTTGAGGGTTGAAGGGTTCCATGGCTTCAAAAGTCAAGTCAGTAAGACTGAATCCAAGTCAAAAATGAAGGGACGAACTGGAAAGAAGCGCCGTATATGTCCTACAACAAGTGGACAAGTCAGTCGATAGAACGACTTGACTTATAAGAGCGACGCACCGGCGTTCACCCGAGCATATACCGCCCTACAAACAGCTTGACTGAGAAAAACTGCAACAAGGCAGCCTGGGCACCGAATCGAGTCAGTGAATGGCAAAGTGGGACGGTAAGGGAAAGAGACGTTACGGGCCAGAGTGGAATAATGCGACGTTGACTAATAATGTCAGGTTAGATCATGCTGAATACGAAAAATAAGTCGACGCACCGTGGGCCATGATCCAGCGAGTAAAGCCCCCAACGACGCTGGAAGGTGTGTAAAAAATGGGCTTGACTGGGAATAAAGTCTCCAAGACTAACCTTGACGTACAATACAATCTGGGAATAGAATGGTGAGTCAGTAGTGCAATGATAGGATATAATGGGACTTTACGGGACAAGATAGAGCGCGACGTTGAATAGACTTGCCAGGTCGAAGTCAGATTTCGTTGAAGATCAAAGTCAATCGACGCACCGTGGGCCACAGAATCATAGTCCAAGGGCAAGGCTTCAACTATCCGATTGAGATCTATCGAAAAAAAAACAGCCTGAGCCAAAGAAAAGGTCTAATAGGACGTACCGCGCAAGCGCAAGCTAGTAAAAAATGCGAAGTCAGTCATTGTGAGGATAAGTGAAATGTTACGGGTCGAGTAGCACACTCTTGAGTCAGGCTTCGGGCTAGAGAGGGCTGCGGTAAGCAAACATTGAATGAACTGGAATGGCGACGCACGTGAGTGCCCAAGATTAGGCACAATGGCAACGGCGGTGTTGTGGGCGCCAGTGGCGCTTGTGCGGCGGTGCACTACGTCAGCAAAGAATCTAAAAAGGAGTCAGTGCGGGGAGGGGGGAGAGACGATGGGCAGACACCTGCATAAGATGTTTGAGAACCATTTGAAGGTCGGACGTGGAGGTGAGTGGTGACTGGCGAAAGTCGCGGGGGGGTCGAGTCGAGCGGCGCGGGGACAGCAAACAACAAGAGACTAGGGAGAAAGCAGGGGACGGCGAGCACAGTGGAGGTAAAGCGAGGAGAGGTGAGAGGGAGAGCCGGGAGTGGGTGGTAGGTGGTTGAGTGAAGGAAAAGTCAGTGGATGCCCGTTATACTAACTATCTGATTCGAGAACGTGGGCCTGGGTTTTCGAATAAGATAGATAGAAACCTCCAGAGGCCAGGAGCAGAGCGATGGAGGTCGTTGAGGAAGGGAAGGGAATGACGGATCAATCACGGGCCGCTGATTCGCGGGCACCGCCACATCCTCCTTGTATCCCGCCACCATCTCGCTTTTCTTGTAACCTCGTCTGGACCTGCAGGCCTCGATTGGACCATTCACGGTCTTTTTTTACTCTGAAACCTGGGACATTTGGCTGTTCATGCTCATTCAACGGCGTACTTGTCTTTCTGGACTCCTGCGAACAATCGCCGCACACACTCATCCAATCTGTCCGAAATCTGCACCATAATTCAAACCGAGTCAGGATGTATAAGTGCAGATTTGAATTTTCGTTGTGTCCACCTCCTTGCGTCGCGCGACGTCCCACTCAAACCCCTCATTTGCAGCACCATCCCCGCACCCGAGGCTCTTTTGACCTGCTCCCTGGTACGCTGCACTGCACTGAGCGTAGACTCCTTCTATCGACCCCCTTACTAACATCTTTCAGATAAATTCCCCGCGAACGGACACGCCAGCACATCCAAAAGGCGACGACGTGCTTCAATCTCTGGGCGCTGCACGAGTTCCGTGGAGCCCAGTCCGCTCGTCCCTAACAACGGCGCGCAGCTGGTTCACCTCGAGGACGAACGTACGCAGCGACTCGCACGCCGCGACGCAGCGCAAGCTCCGTGCTTATGCCGCCCAATGACGCGGAGCCTCCCGACTGCACATCACGCGCAGGGTTACATTTATCCCTCGTCTTTGGTCCGCTGCCGCCTCCCCACCCGACACTGCTACACCCCTGTGTATCATCTTCATCCTCCTCTCTGGCACCCGCCCTCCTCCCTCCTACCTACACCCTCCATACCGCCCTCACCGTGCCTCCGCAAACCCTGCTCGCGCGCTACCCACCACCATCACGCCCTCCTCGGTGCACCTCCGCGCTCCGACGAGTACGCACACTCCAGCGCACGGAAGCGATTCGTGCATATCGTGGGTCCACCGTTGCCAGTGGCGCTGGATGCGAAGGGCGCGGGGGGGAGGGGAAGGTGGATCTGGAGCGGGTGCTTGCCGAATGCGGAGGTGAGGGCATATGTCTGGAAGGATGCGGGTGTGTAATATGAATTCTCGTTTCGCCGTTTTCGTCTAACTCATCTCCCTCACAGACTCCCTATCCCACCGACGCAGGCGCAGCGGCACCTGGTCGCCTAACCCGCGAATATCCTTCACGAACGGATAATATTCCCACTTGTGCCTGTCGAGCGCGTGCAGTCGCGCTACCAGATCAATCCCGCAGAGGAGATGGACGTCGATATCGACACCGACGGCAAGGCTGCGCCCCGCGTGCGTGCACCGTCCTCCACCCCCGCTGACGCCGCCGCGATTGGGCTCGCCCTCGCCCTTCGCTGCGTCTTCGTCATCGACGACTCCCCATCCCTCGTCCTCAGCGTCTGCTTTCCTCGCCGCCTCATCGCCTTTATCCATCGCCCAGCTCTCCACCTCTAATTCCACCAAATCGACATCGTCGTCATCTTCCAAACCCACACCGTCCCTCATGCCCACGCGACTCGCTGGCGCCGGCGTGCCACCGCCTTCCCCCAAAGGCCCGCCGCGCGCTGGGGCCCACTCATCGATGCGGTGCGCCGCGTCCGCGCGGTCGAGCGCGAGCGGGGGAGTGGCGGGTGGGGTGGGGTCGTGCTGGATCGCGAGGTGTGCTCGATTCGGCTGCGGGATTCGCGGGGTATGCGTACGGGACGGCAGAGGGGTATTTTGCTGATGGGTTTGGGGAGCGGTATGCGAGCGGCGGATATACGGCGGATATACGGCGGTGGGGACGAGTGCAAACAGGTACGCGACGAGTAGTAGCACGCCGTACGAGCTCATTGAGCGTGCGGGCGAATGGGACGTCGTTCCTGAGGGCGTTGCGTATGGCGTGAAGGGCTCGAGAACGGAGGAGGGTGGGGAGGTGGACGTCGTGAGTGGTGGAATAGCCGCCGGTACGTTTCTCACCTTGTATTCCCGTATTTCGGTCTCATTCCATCGTAGACGATCCCGCGCGCAAGGACTGTGTGCGAGGCAAGACGCGGCGGCGCGACGTACGGTCCGCTTAGAGTGGACAAGGGCAAGGGGAAGGCACCCGTTCCGGAGGAAACGGTGGATGTCGATGTGGATGGTGCGGTCGACGTCTTCGATATCGACGCAGTTGAGTCGGTTTTCGTAAACCCTTCCGCATTTTGAAACTCACTTCTCTGTAGACGAGCGCCTACCCTCTCCACCACCGCGTCTCTTCCTCGCGCCGCCCCCACCGCCTCCACGCTTTCGCTCCCCACTCGCGCTACCGCCGCTACCAGGAATCTCTGCGGATCCCTCGCCTAGCATGAGCTTCGCGCTCCTTAGCCTCATGTCACCGCACCCCAGCGCTGGCGGCCCGCGTCAGGCTTAGTTTGACATTGGCGCGGGTGCGAATGTGGAGCATGGCAACGTGCCTGGGGTACAATAGCGGAGGAAGGAAGACGAGCAGGAGCGGGTGGAGGGCGGAACGTGGACAACGGGGCGTGTCCGTGGCTGCGGCTGTGGATGCATTTCCCTCTGCGAACGCAGTCGCCGACACGTCACCGTCAGCGGAGTTGGAGACAGTGGCACCCGTGGAGGTGGTAGCGTCGCCGTGTCGCAAAAGGGCCTGGAGGGTTATAAGGGGTTACGAAAGGTTACAGGCTTATAGCCCAGTTATAAGCCAGTTATACCTACCTTACAGCCTGCATATAAGTCCTTATAAGTGCTTATAACTTTCGTTCTTCTCCAGTGATTTTGTTGCGACGTTTAAGGCTTCAGATACGACATTTTTTGAACAATAATTACCAGCACGCAACAGCCAGTCAAAATCTACAACATCATCTAAATAGAACGTGCGATCCTCCTTGTTACACCCCAAACAAATGACCATGTGAGCTCCCCGGATAACGTATCGAGGTAAGATGAACATTGTGCGCCCGTCTTCAAAGATTCTGCAATTCTTCCACACGGTCTTTGGCCGCCAGCCGAATTTCTTGAATAATCGGACAAGTACAATGTCCTCGGTCCGACCGGAAGGAAGGCGGCACTTGAATAAGAACAACATGCGACCAAAAGTCAACGGGTCGTCGTCCATGTTGATGGCCACACAGTCGAACATCGCAGTAAGTCGCATTGGTCTGTCCAGTCTTCAAGTGACGTGTAGTGAACATAGATACATTGGAATGGCCGAATCTATGCAGACTCAGTTTAAAGTTGAAAAAATAATGAGATGGATGCGAGCACACCATAATTGTTTCCTCTCCGTCCTCCCTGAGCGGCTCGTCTGGGAAACTATTCCGAATAAAAGTGCGCAGGTCAGAATGAAAGCTGCGGCGTGTCGCATCGTTAGTCCAGACAGCGTCTTTCATCGCAAATCTGGAGTTAACCAGATTTTGCGGGGCACCAAGTTGCCAATGGTCGTCGTTCGGAGCGTCTGGGACTTCTTGGATGTCATTGGGGCTCACGTCGGTGCGCTCTGCCAACTCCGCAATCCGTTGCAAAATCTGGGTATCGTATTGATTGACAGTCATTCGGATGAGGGCCATCGCCTCCCTGATTGCGTCGAGGTCGGTCATCTGAAGGAACATTTCAGTCCCTCGTCGCACATTAATTATATTTACTAGCCTGTTTGTCGAGATTCCTTTTGTTGAGGCGCGTATAGATCTCTCGGGACTCTTGATGAAATCTCTCGTTGACACGCGTGCAATATATGGAATGAGGGCCTTTGTTCCGTATGTCGGGTGAGGAGTGATACAGTGCATGTTGCTTTGGGAAGTCGAATGATTTGTCGTATTCTTCAGTCAATTTCTTGAAAACCATTAGAACTTCCGTAGAAATTTGAAAGCAGTTAAAATGTTACCTCGCAGTACTTTCCGTACTCCTCCTGATAAGTGTCCTTGCGTTTGATTTGTTCCTCGGAGATGCAATGCAGACCCATCATCATCCGCGTCAGGAGGTGTGCCCGGATGGCGTGTACAAACGGCGAGTTTTTTGGTAGCAATTGCACTACACACGGCAAAATACACTGAATGAAAACCGGATTGTATATTAGCTGTCTCGGATACCCAGTACGTGACCTTACCTTCTCAATATCCAGCCAACTCTGGCCATCGTTGATGTCTTTGGTTGTGACATTTTCGAAATGTTTGAGGCCTGGCCACCGGGGCACTCTAGCCATACTAGAAATAATGCGAATCAGCGAACGATCGCGACAGAAATAAAATACTGACTTTGCCGTGATCATACCTTTACGCCCGGATCTCGACAGAACTTCTTGGAGGAGCGGCCAGAGGTGCTTCCCCCATTTTCCGCTGTCATCAGCATGCAGAGTGTCGTACGAGATCGTTTCGTACGGAACTGAGCCGCACAGTGACCAGAATGCATTCTAGGGGAATTTCAGCTCTGGGGTTGAAATATGCATTGATCATACCTCGGTGAGATGAAGCCCGTGCCGTTGAAGTAAATCTTCAGCATTCCATTTGAAGCGCAACGTTTCTGGCTCGGTCGTAGACGTCCTTCATGGTCACTGTTGTGCGCAAGGGAAATTCCAAATTCGTCGAAAAGAAATCGTGCAATTGGTCATGGCGTGCGAGGCAGCGTGGGCACGGAAAATCGGCCAACGCTCCCCGAGTGGCCGCGCATGTGCAAGCTTCTTCACCATCCAGTGTAAGAAACTGGGAGCCGTGGGAACAGGACCCTCTGAACGGCGTCGCCACAGGGTACACATTTACCTCCTGTTGCATGTTGTTGCAGTGTTTCCACGAAAATGATACGCAAAACACGTGATATACGTCTCGCTTGAACTTAGCAAAGCGTATCTTTTCGGAATGAGAGCGATCGTCCGGATCCTTCCGGTCTCGAACCTCAAAAGACAAGATTCAGCTCGAATAAATGTTCTCTGTCAAAGATCGCACCTGGACCATAAACCCTGCTAGTTCACCGCCACCGTTGCCCGATGCATTGCGTATTTGGGACCGAAGGAATAACGGACGAAGGATCATGGGTGCATATTCGTGTGAGAAGAGACGCGACCCTTGTCAAGCCATAAAAGCATCGGCAATAGGCAATGAGGGAGTCCAGCAACGAAGGAAGCGCGCTCTGCCCAGGACTGAATCAAAATGAATTCAGAGATGGAAAAGAACGCACCTGCATTTCCCACCACTGGTCCGAGTTGTACGGCTCATCACGGAGACGCTGTCTATTTCTATCAACGACGAGATATTTGCGAGACGGATACCAGACAATTTCGTCGGCAAGGGTGGGATCGGAGACGAGATCGAGCAGCCAATCCCATGGGTCCCGGTAGAAAAATTTGAAGGGCCAGAGTTCTCCTTCAAAAGTCTCTTCAAATTCGCATTCATGGAACTTGAAATGACTCAAAATCTGGGTCAAAATGAGGGCCAAAGACTTACCTCAACAACGTAATGCTTCGCTCTTTCCAGATACATCCTCAGATCATCCACGGTTTTAATTGTGAGGTAGCTATTGCCACACCAGTTGGAGTGTATGCCCTAACTATCTGATCCGAGAACTTGGGCCCAGTTTCTCGGATCAGATAGTTAGTGTATCGCATCCGATCCAGCGCTTGACGATTTAAGTGCTCGAGATGATGCCCCGGATGAATCGAAGGCGGTTAAGGCCCTCAAAGCGCCGAGCCGCTGATGACAAGGTCCTGGTGCGACAAGATCACGCGTTTGAGATTGCCGAGGTCGCGCGCGAGCGGAGTGTGAGGAACGATATGCTGCACATGTGCGGTGTCGTTTTGAGGTGTCACCGACGATGCACTAGCCGCCGACGCAGGACGAGTCACGAATTCGCGACTAGGTGTGCGCCGGCGGCTTGGGCGTCGACGCGGAGCCCGGAGGCGCGCGTGACAAGCTGAAGAGGGATGAGGCTGGGTGTTGCGTTTACAGGGAAAAAGAAAATTAGGGGTGTCCCAGATAATTGAGCAGAGGCGAGCTTTCGCAGGAGACCAAACATTATCCGAGAGAAACGACACCAAAAATTGAGCGCCGAACGCAAATCGGCTGAATTTCTATTTATCTGGGAATTTCAAAAGCACTCCTGTGGTGCGGAGTGATTCTGGCATATCGGTGGAAAGGTGGCAGAAATATGCACCAGAATGCAGCCGAGCCCTAGATGTCGTGCGCATAATCTCCTGTGTAACGTTTGTGGCAAAGAAATATGCAGACTGACGACGCCCAGCGAGAATTAGAAGCAATGAAGCAGGTGAATAACCCTGATATAAGTAAACGGTCAATTCCAAAAAACATCGAACGAGAACCAGGTGACTAGTAATGATTTCTGTGTATTGCATTCCGAGTCAGTCGGCTATCCATAGGACTGTGTCCGACTAGTAAGGGAACCAGCAGTACTAATTGACAATGAAGGCAGTTCCATGGAAGATTACACGGTTTTTGACGCGTCGAACGCGATTGCATGGCGGAAGTCACTGTTGTGCCGAAAGCGCATCAGAACAGGTCGACGGCGCCAAAAGCTGAGACGGAAGCACCAGAGTGATCCAGATCTGGGAATTTTATAACGCGAGAGAGTCGGGCGAATATGGACCAACGGATACGCTGAACGCGCAGGGACTGGTGAGGGTGGGAGGCAAGAGATTTTGATCGGTGTCCGGATCAAACACAGCCTCATCAAGCTTCTCTTCTCCGCTCACCTCGATTCTGGTCTTATCTCGGTATCCATCTCAGGCGATAATTGGAGCTGAACTAGCTTATGCCGTTACGGGTAATCAACGCCTCCGGGACTGGCCTTGGTTAACGACTTGGCTCGAACTCGGCTAGCTATTGAAACTCGGACGAGATCGCACCCTGCTAGCTGTATTGGCTTCCAGCAGTGACGCGTATATGCCGCGTGCTCTTATGGCGTCCAGTATTGGGACTGGCATGCGACCCAGAGGCCGTTGGGCTCGACATGGAGCGCACTTTCATCGAATTCGCACGTGTGGCGACGCTGACCGTCGAAACGATTCCTACGCATCATGTTTGCAGTGGCGAGCTGGACGCAGAGCAGAGGCGAAATTTGATGGTGGTGAGTGTTGCCTTCTTGCTGTTTTCTGCCTCACTCCCAATCGTTTGTTTCGTTCGCTTCCTCTCCATGTTTTCTTTCATTTCCTTTTATTTATGCCCTGCCAATGCGATGTACTTATACCGTTTCCTAGAAGGGTCATGATATCCTCCAACACTCAGCGAACTCGCGGCGGCGCTGATGGATCAGTACCACCGTTCTATGAGGACTGATGCGGTGAGCATTGATCCAGTGTCCGCGTTGAGAGCGACGCCTCACTCAGAAGTTAGTAATGTTTGCCGCTTCGTTCTCCCCCTTCCGCCATTCTACTTTCCCTCGCCCTTCAAATTGCAATTCACTCCACACACTCTCCCCCCATCCTTGTCCCTTCTTCGGTTTCGATGCGTGTCTTCTCTTTACTCCTTGTGGGCTCGTACTGATTCAATCCCACCACCAATCACCCAACGCGCAAAGCCTCCCAAGCACCTCACGCCGCTGCACGGCAAGCAACCGTTGATGAGCCCAGGCGGTGGCGAAGGGTCCGCTCGGATATACGACGCCTGAACCCGCGTCAACGGCGGAGTACGTTCCGTGCATTAATCCATCCGCACCTGCGTTAACGTGAACTAGGATAATTGGCGTAACCGCTCAGAAGCGCTCTGTCTCCACGATCCAGTGTGGTACGACCACATGCCATACCTCCCGTATGTCGCAGTTTGTTCATCGTGCGGTCTCTGTAAATAATAATCCATTCAGATTCCCGCCGACATGGTCCGTATATACCACCGCTCTCAAGGTCAGTGTCTCTCTAATTCAGAAGCAAACGAGCACTCAAGCCTCGATTTTCTTAATCTAGCTCGGGAACTGGCTAGAACACTACGCAGAAGCGATGGAGCTTGACGTCTGGACATTCTCCACCGTACACAGCGCGCGCCCGAACGACGGCGGGACCTGCGGGACCTTGCTTCCAGGCGTGATCGAGAGCTGACTCGGGCTTTCTTGTTCTGTTTTGTTCGATGTAGGACGTCTTCAGAGGCCAGAGTCTCCACTCAACACTAGCCGACCATGCGGGGCAGAAGGTCCTTGTTGTCGGTGCTTGTACATCTGGTACGAACACCCCCAAACAATGTTGCTCGTCCGCATTCGCATTCGTACTGATAAGGCGGCGCTCACAGCGCACAACATCGTCATGGACTACTACGAGAATGGCGCCGGTGTGTTCCTTTCCTCTCTCCATCATCACCCACTACTTTGATATTCAAAATTAACACCAATCCAGACGTAACAATGTAGCAACGCTCCTCCTCCTACGTCCTTAGCACCAAAAATGGCTGGGCGCGAATCATGCGGCCAGTCTACTGAGAGGGCGGCCCCACCGAGCTCGCGGACCGTCTGACCGCGTCTTCGATGTCGGTGCCGCGGAATCAGCGGCTGGCGAAGATTATTGCGGCGGATGATAAGTGAGTACGATTTGAGTTCTCTCCGTCCTCCCTCTTCTTTTATTCGTGGTTTTCGTCCGTTCGGGTTGGAATATGGAATTGTTGAGGAGATCTGAAGCTGATATGATCTTGATGGGACAGGGACGTCCTCAACGGGCTGCGCAAGCGCGGGTTCAGACTCAACATGGGGACGATGGACGCCGGGTTGCGTTGTCGGCTTGGGATCGTGCGGGGGTCATTACATCGGTACATTTTGTGCATTCTCACTCTCCATTCAATACTCAGTCTACTTTGCTTTGCTTCCCACTTGGCGTATTGAAACTCACACCCATCCATCCAGACGTCGGAGCCAGCCAACTCATCACTGACGGCAAGATCAAGCTCTGGAACTCACTGAAAATGGGCTCAAGTTTGAGAATGGGGACGAGATGCCTGTGGATATGATTATTTTTGCGACTGGGTGCGTACCACATCCCTCTGTCTCTCTCTCGCTTCTCTCTCTTCTAAATTCCTCCCTTCCTCTTGCATGCGCTATTGTGTGGGAACTTGAGCCCAAGTTGAAGGTGACGACGATCTTTGTAGGCTAGGCGACGCGCGCAACGCCGTGCGAAAGGTCTGCGGTGACGCCCGTCGGTGATAAATTCAAGAAGATCTGGGGCTTGAACGAGGGGTGAGATAAACGGCGCGTGGCGCGATCTGGGTGTACCAGGGCTGCGGTACATACATGATAGGTGCGTGTTTCACGTTTCTACCTTCTCTTTCCCCTCTGTTATTCGGCGTTCTGATCTTGGAGACGATCAGGAAACCTCGCGTTATGCCGATTCCACTCCAAACACGCCGCGCTTCGTGGGTTTCCCTTTCCTTTCCTAGCGCGTTTGATAATTCATTGACTTACATTTTGGTTTTGTGGCACAGAAATCAAGGCGATGGAAGAAGGTATCTTGGAGAGCGTTACAGCGCTGCCGATTAGAAAGAAGAAAGGATCGCGAGCTGAGTCGTTACAAAACAAGTGAAGTTTTCTGTTGGCTTTGTACTATCGAATTTTATCTGCAATTTGACCTCATTTGAAGGTTTTACTTCCAACGGCATAATGTTCGGCCTCTTCCGCGCTTCCATTGCAAGCCAGGACGCGGAATCAGCTCCAGGTTTTGGCAAAGACCCAAGGAATCACCCGGTGGGCTATTATTATCGAACGACTTTCCGTTGAAATATTTAATCACCTTTGACCGAATCTTCTTGAGCTCTGAGGAGTCGCCGCAACCCTAACTAGTCTTCACCAATAGGCAACAAAGACTCTGGACACATTCCCTTGAACACCACCACGAACAACAGCTCCCGCGTATCGTAAGTAATCACTGACCCAAATTACAAACTGGCCCCCAAGACACGCGACCGTCCCCGTTTTCCGCAGGAATCCCGAGCAGATTTCTGCATCCGTTTACAATGTTTTCACTTCGCGGTAAGGCGTAAGCTTATTCAATACAATGTCGATCTTCTCGCCTCGAAATGCTCGTGCAGTCAGTTCTATTCAACCATTCAGAGTCTTCTTCTGAATTCAGTGGTAGCGAGTGCATGGGAAGATTTATGGCGCTGGCAGTGCGGGGTTACCGGCGAATTTGACACATATAGAGGTGCGTTCGCACTTTCTGGTTTTTTCTTTGCATTCCCTTCGCTCGTGAATTCATTAGAATCGCCTCTCGTGCGCAATCTTTTCGCATAGCGCCTATCAAGCCGGTTTCGTAGCCCTCCCCCACCCCTCTCGCATATCTCCCCACAAGTCAAGTTACTCAAATGCTTTTCGTTCGCATACAGCTCGGGAGGCACGTATGTCGCTACTATGAGTATGTGACCCAAATGTTATTTTGTTATTCTATCGAGGTACAGGCATATATGCAAATCCGCCTACTTTCAATCGTATTTTAAGACGTCTTGGCAATGGCAACTTGACTTTTGATTTCGAAGCGGAGTGAGCCGACATCCATCAGCTGGACGACGAAAATCGACATAGGCAGTGCAAACAACCGGGATGACCCCTGGGTACGTCTCCATCTTTATCCGTAACTTTATAGTTAATTCACAGTTGCGTGTTTTTGTTTTTTTTGTTTAACTGCGAGATTTGTTCACAACAATTTTGTATCATCTCAATGTCGCTATTGTTAGGGGATAAATAACCCCGTGCTTTCGCCATGGGTGAGTCGCCGCATTTCGTCCCTCAAAGTCATAGCGTTATGGTTAGGTATTCATTTCTCACTTTTTTTACCATCGCATACCCACAACTCCCGGGAATCGTAGGCACTTCCCGGGCGTTTCTGAATATCTTCCATTGCTGTGTTGACTCAACACCGCCGCCACATTGTCCCGCCTAGCAGCCCCTACAACACGACGCACATCACAACCTGATGCAGCCAACCTGCGGACCACATTCGCCGACCTTGGCACTCTTCTGCCATCATACTCGGGCGTCTTGATATGTCTGCAGCTGTTTGAGACGGGCGCACAGACAGTACTGCGGTATAAATGGCTCACGGTGGGGAAACGGGAGAAAGAAAATGCCATGCCGTTATCCGGATCTTGCCGAATTGTGCTTGAACAGTGTTTGCGTCCATCTTCCCCTTTCCTATGTACTTACCTTCTCCAGTGCTTGCTGCATCTCTTTTCAACATCCCCAGTACTCAGTACGTTACCTCAGCACTCTGAAGCTTCTCTTATGCCGCCCAATGGTAGGGCTGGTCTGCGCTCGAACCCGCCTCGTTTTCGTCTTCGTACTCGAAGCACGACCCGTTCGTCTTTGGCACGCCTTAACACACCCGACTAGACTGCGCGTGCCTTCTTTGCTTTCTTTTGGTGCCAGCCCGTCCGCCTATGACTTGGTTGTATTCCTCTTCAATTCTGGGACATCCCCCTCATTTGCCTTCCATTTCTCGCTTCGCGCCTCTGTCCCTCGGCAACGCCCCTTTATTGCGCTCTGTGCCACATTCTGGGATTAGAGAGCTAGGTGAAGCTCCAGCGATTGATTACAAGAAATTGGGTCAACATTTAAGTAGGACAGGACGAACTGGAAGGGTGACTAGAGGCTGCGTCCTTAACGCCTCGGTTCGCTCGCGAGACCGGGAAAAAAATTCAACAGAACAAGAGACACATGGGGGACACGCCTGGAGCCTGCACGCCCAATTGCCCATCCAGAATTATGCCTCGTACTAGGTCAGTGGTGTTAAAAAAGATATTGAGCAGAGACTCACCACCGCTCACGGGAGCTCGAAAGGGTTGTCTGACCGATTGAATAGGTGTAGGACTCGAGGAGCACCTATTCCGTCTCTCATTCCGTCTCCAGCGTACGCGGACAGGTGACCGTTGAATATAAAGATTCATGCCGCGCTAAATCAAGGACCATGCGAGCGCTGGGTTAGAGGAGATGAAGATGAGCGACTCCAGCCTGCGAGAACATATCAGCGATGCCTTGACTGCGCGTGGGAACACACCACAACGCCGACGCGCAGGACCATGGCGCGACGTCTGCGATGTCGGCATTGCTCGAGTCGAGCTCACAGCGAAATTTGTGAACCTTACTTGAGAGGAGGGCGCGCTCTGGAATCAAGCGCAATTACAGACCTGCTACCATTGATCAGTCGAACCAACGCCCGAGGCCGGGGGGATGACCTGCTCTGTGTGGAGCCCTCACATACTTCGTCACTACGTAGGATTGCGGGAGTTCGTCAGATGATGCACAAGTTCGTCGGCTTGCGAAGCAAGCTCGTCGCATGCCAAATTTGGCATCGTGAATGAGCAACCTCGTCAGATAAGAGGTGGGTTGATTACCGGGTGTGCATGATGTGGTGGAACCAATTTGACATTCTGACACAAGCTACTGATGTGGTAGGGTCGGATGGCCGGGATGTGGAAATCGTTCTGCATCTAGTGCTGTTGGCAGAAAGAATTTCAGGCGATTGAGCCGGGCAGATTGGCAGAACGGCAGGCAGAATGTCGGCAGAATCCGGCAGAATTGTTTTTTCCCCACGGCTCATTCATATCAAAATGAAGTCAAAATCATATTGATCTGGCCAAATTCTATCGATTCATGAGTTCCTCAACGTTCCAGACACTCGCTGCCTCGCCTCCAACCACAGTTATAGTTTCTTCATCCACTCCCTTTGAATCCCTCCCCGTGATCCAGCCTGTCGAGTCCAGTGAAATTGACGAGTTCACCTTGAACAACCGAGCCCAGAGAGCCTGGTGTGTGCCCAGTTAATAATTCCGCCAAGAAACAGAACATTCCGAGTAATTCATCGCACCTGACGGTGTTTCCAACTCCGCCCGCCAGCACAATGTGCCAAATTCTGCCGAGCCTGATTCCATTGAGCCGTTCTGCCTGCCGTTCTGCCGGGTCAAATGGCAGGATGGCAGGATTCTGCCAACAACACTATCTGCATCCCACATTCCCCTTTAGTTTACCTTATCCCCATTATAGCTTACATCGCTTATTTATAACGTACATCAGACTTTTGACATTTGACTTGTGAGCTTGTACAAGGCCAAACAAGGTCACAAGCCCCACTAAAACGCGGACAAGCTCACAAGGCGACAAACCTATGTCCGAATTTCACAAGCTTGAAAATCCCGTCCAAATTTGGCATGTCTTTTGGGCGCTACGAGGGCTTCTGTGTACTTTTATGTTTGCCGGGGCATGTTTTATGAATTGTGGAGGCTAGTTTCTCTATTTTCAGGCCAATCCCTCCTCTTGGAGGGGGGTTAATTTCTAAGTTATGGCCTTGTTCGAGCTTGGCAGCTTGTTGCTTAGCGTTGCCAAGCCCACAAGCCGTAACAAGCCGCAAGCGAAATGTCAAAAGGCTGATGTAAAGAGTGCCACCTCATCATATTTCACCCTCGTCCCACCATCTCGTGTTCCGTGAAAGGCTACGTGCCCAGAGGCAGCAGCGGAGCTCCTCACCCTATCAGTGTCAAAGTACCCCGTGGGCTAGTTTAGCCACCAATATTGTCGTATCCCATCGTCTCACGTCACTCTATTTTCACGTCACTTTTGCACGCCACCCACACACTCTCTTGCTCCCACTTTCGTACTCTACCCCTTCGGCCCTCGTTCCACATTTTATTTCCAAATTCTACTCTACCATTATCGGATCACCAACCCTAATCAAGAACCTACGTCTCGGGCATATCCTCCTACCACACTGAACCAGAAATTTACCATGCAATCCCCATAACTTGTGATCAAGTCACGTGAATTCATGTTCAACCGGAATTGGATCTGTTCAGGGCGGCAGGAAAGGTCCTGCAGTCCCGCGAATTCCCCTAAATAGTTATACATATCTTACACGCCCTCAAATATTCTCAGAATTTTCTGCCCCATTCTGGTAGCTATAAAATCCAAACCAAAACATTTGACGAGTTGTGCTTTGTACTTCTGAGCATATCGGGTGCGACAAACCTAGGTACCAATGGTGCATGGCTTGACTATAAATGCTGAGAATATTAAACGCGGGGACCCGAAACACCAAGCTCCAATTCCGACCCTGTAAAAATTGTTGAGCAGTGCACCAAAAAATTATGAGACCATTCAACGAACTCGGACGAGGTCAGTGATCACTCGTAAGTACAAGGGCTGCAATTCTCAACATAAACCAATCATAAACTGAGACAATTTCAATTGTTCATGCTACTAGGTGCGTACGTGAATATAATTGAACATCTCTAGGCTACAAATCATATGATCAGCCGACTGTGCAAGGTACTCAAGGTAGCGTTAATGATCCTTTTTGTAATGCTTGTGCGAACTCCCACGAAAAACGCTCAACTCACTCGTGCCCAGTGAACTCATCGCCGGTGTCGGAATCTTGCATGACCCATCCGGCCAGTGGATCACAAGGTTGAAAAAAAAGAAAAGAAAAATCGATGGGTCGGAGGTCCAGCCCGCACCATCATCCCACGGTCCAATTTCAGTAGATACGGATGGTATGCTAGCGGGAAAGGATCAGTATGAGGCGCACAAAAAATGGCGGCACAAATTACAGGCCTATTTTTGCCTCGGTCAGCATAGGCACTTGACAGTGCCGCCGAGACCGGAGGTGAACTGCTGGATGACCACCCACTGAAAATTGGTAATGATTGGTGCCGAATTGATTGAGTACATACCGATATATCGAAAACGCACTGGAATGACCAACCATCGTCACCAGGGATGCTGGATGGCAAAGCAGACGAAAATCCTGAGCTTGAGGATTTATCAGTGGCTCGGGTCAGCACACTGGATGGAGGAAGGATGAGGAAATATTACCGCGTGTCTGCCATGAGGAGATTGATACTGCAATTGGACAGTCAACTGAATGAAATCGCATTAAATCGGACTTTTACCCGTAGTCATCATTAAAAATATCCCCTACACTCGAATCCGAGGAAGGGGTCATTACAGCCAAACTGCCGTGCGCCCGTTATTTGAACAGAAGGGTGAAATCATTGAGCTAATGAAAATGGATGACCACACGGTCGCTGTGCCTCGCTGATGCCGTCCCAAAAAAGCAGTGAAAACTGCCATTCATCCATTGCCTGTGAGAATGAGAAACAAGTTGGTGGAGTGCAGTGTGAAGCACCATATTGGCTGGGTACGCACTGCGAAGCGGGTCAGAACACGCGCGGGGGGGGGGCAGGACAAGATGATGGTGGGAGAAGAGGATAAAGGATTGTGAGGTGCATCACTCGACCTGCAGATGGCTGGCTGAATTTGGCCATGCGACGAACTTGCACCTCGTCCTGACGAATTTGCACAGTTTTTGGAACATACAACCTGTTCCGACGAACTTTCCTTCGCTGATTTTTGATCTGACGAACTTGCACAGACGTCCGACGAACTTGCCCCATCAAGTGACGAAGATCCTCCATCACCAGACGAATTTCCACATCCTACGTAGTGACGAGGTACTATACGACTCGTCTACGGCTATGGACAAACTTAGGCAAACTATGTCTACGTGACGTAGGCTCACGTAGGCTCACGTAGCTGAACGTAAGCAAGGCTGTGCCGATGTCCCCTTGCCTACGGCCGTAGACACACTTTGACCCATGTAGCCGAACGTAGCTGAACGTAGGCAAGGGTGTGCCTACAGGAGGTTGGAACGCAGTGCCTTGCCTACCGGGGCTCGGAATGCAGTGATTAGTTCATTGTCTTTAGATACTTCTTTTCAAATAGTGAACAAGTATTTTAATGTTATCTCGCTAGCAAGATTTGATACTTAGCGGAAACACTCACAATAACCTCGAAAGTTTCACAGGGAGCAAAAAATGCAATTTTTGCTCCCAAAAAATGGCTTTTTCAAGCCTTTTGTTTTTTCAACAGTCACAGATGTTCATAGCCTCCAGTGACCCGGGACCTTGGAGAATAGGTTCAGTTCATAGAGGTCTGTGACTTGTGACCGAACTTACAGTCAGAATAGAACAGTACTTGCGAAACTCGAGAAACCAGGTGTTGCGCATTGCCTTGACAACGACGTCGCTTACTTGGAACTCAAAGACAGAAAGTGCGTTGAAGACAACCCGGTTTATGAAACTAACACGGCATTGGAACTCAGGTCTCAAAACAAGAATCCTGCTTCATTCAGAATCGGTGATGTCGTTGAGATGGGGTTCTCGATGGTGGCTTACAGAACCTTTCGCGATGGGAAAGCTAGTTATAGCTGCAGGATAGTCCTTCGATCTTTGATACTTCTCGACCGGGCACATTCTCAGGTTCTGTGGAAATGGTATTGTTTTCTGACTCCGATACTAATCAACACATGCAGGCAGCATATATATCGCGCACTGCAGCGCCCCTTGCTACTTCTGTGTCGCTACTCGACACCCCAACAATTCCATTGCGAAATGTCGCCACATTGAAGTTGATTCAGACTCGGAGGGAGAGGAACCACCTGCCGTGAGGATGCAGATAGTCAATCTCAGTACGGATGAACACAGGGAGGGGAAGAGACCGAACATGGGCCCGAAAATGGCAATCAGTGATATACTAGCGAACGATTCTGGTACCTAATCAAGGTCGTAACTCAATAACATTTCCCATCATAGCTGAATGATAACATTGAGTTCATTGGATTGCGGCTTTTATCATGTGCTTGATCTGGGCTATTTCGGCATGGTGCCTGTGAAAAACAGTGTGTAATAGTTTTTTTTTAAAAAAAAAGGGAGCACTAGGGATTGAACCGGCCCCAGGGGCCCGGAACCTATTACTATATCAAACTCTGCCCGTTTTGGAAGGTTCATAAAGGTATCACAAAAAAGCTAAAGGTTTCAAAGATTCTAATGATATTACAGCATAAAACCATTATACGAATGAGCGGAGACAAGTAAAAACCGAGCACTTTTTTCTGCCCTTCGATTGATTAAGACGACAATCTGCATGCACCAGACCCACAAGAACCCCCAAGAGGACACAACTCCGCGCCTTCATATCATATTACCCATGGACCGTCTGGGTCCAAATCCCTCCAAGGGACTTCCACATCTTTGAGACATTGGTTTGCGAAGTATATCAACATTTTAGCTCATCGCTTCTTCACAGGGTGCTGTTCGGAAGCTGAAATTAGCTAAAATGAGTGTCCGAAACTTCGGGATTTTTTCGAGGAGATGATGGGCTCTGAGTGATCATATGTTGGGTCAGAATTATTGATATCCTTGTCGATTAGCCATATATACTAAATTCTGGGCAACCATTGGTTTTATCTTCTGCGGCACTCAGATAGTTAAAAGTGTCCATTTTCAGCATATAACTGCGTCACACACTCATATTTTATACTTTGCCTGACGGTCTCATGTATAGCCAAAGTATGTCTAATCTTCCCTCTGTTACCACTCTACAAGATACGGTCCATTGGAGCCCCAATATTTCACAGCAACCATCCAGCAGAGCGGTGGCCGACTAAGCAATCAACTGCTACTTCGGGAATGTCGCCCGAAAGAAATTCGCTGTGACTTCAAGTTATCGACTAAATTCGGGAAACTTGGCTTAAACTGATCATAGCATGCCTGAGATGTGGTGGATACATTTTGAGGATGCCGGGATGGGGTCGAAGTATATGGATTGACACTGAATATTAATGCTTAGGTGCCCGACTAATCCCTCGCAGATAGTATTCCCTACGCTCGGTGCCTCAAATCGTTGCTAATTGAAGCCTGTTACCTGTATTCACCCGGATGAAGTGCCGGGTCGAGCTGACCAGCTATGCAATAGTTCATATGGCTCTGCAAACTCTCTTCATAATACATACGCGATATGATTGTGATACGGCGTGACTGATTTTACTCAAATTCAATAAAGGACGAACAGGCAGGAGGAAAGTAAATATGAACATCGCTATTGCTCTTATCCGTGTCCTTTTCCTTCGTTATCTACCCCAAGATATTTCATGATGATTTTTCCCGTAGGGGCTCACAGTCGAATCAGTTGTTCCTCCACGAAGAGAATATCAAATTGTTCAAGAGTATATTTTTCCTTCCAACGAGTTACACACGAATCAGGCACTACATTGCGGCAAGCCGGTGTAATTGAAAAAGTTGTGGCAAATAGTATCGTCGCTCGCATTTGTCGACGCATCAACCGGAGTGAGATTGATGTTCTCAAATGACCACCCGGAGCACGGTGCTGCGGTGCTGCACTCAAATTCGATAACCAATCCTGTATTAGACGTTCCAGTGACATTGGGAAATGGATGTCGTCCCAAACAAAGGTCGATGTATTTGCGTACGACGCGTTGAGCTGATCGTATGTGAGCCTACATGACAGATAAGGATCTAAATTCTGGACGCTAAAAGCAACTTTCAACGTACTCGGATGTCAGCAGCAGAGGGACCGTCGCGTTTATGATGTGCAAATTCTTGATAGTGACATTCTTGCAATACCCACTGCCGCCACCTCCGCCGTTCGGTGGTGTGTTAACATTGACACCGATCCTGATATCGTTTGGTGCGTACATACGCTCAGTCTAAATATCGTGAACCTTACCAGGACTTGAAGTACGCTCCCCCGTCGAGCTGTGCAGTCCGATGATTCTGCACCTACGGAATGTGAGCATCGGGGTAACATCGGCGGCTTCAAATGTCTTACCACGACGTCTTCGATAAAAATGTCTTGTAGAATATCAAACTACATAACAAATACATCTTGGGCATGGCAACAACAGACGAAATGAAATTGCTTACGGAGCTTGGGTACTGCCCAACCGACCCAAAGGTCATGCCATTGACGCTTGTGCATGAGACGTTCCGGACAGCGATCTGCGTGGAGTTGGGTTTGAATGCTATACAGTCATCTCCGCCTTGATATATCCAGTTCTGGTACGTGATTCTCTTGGACTCATATGTGTCACTTCCGTCTGTATTCTGCACCCAATTCGCCTTACCCGCCTGAGAAAGAAAGGATTGTTCTAATGTCGTAATGTTCGATGAGAAAATATGCGTGACGCACTGCAGGATCCATATTGGTCGCATTGACATAGAAATCCGTGAGCAAAATATCAGTGGAATTCCAAACGAGTGAGGACCTGGATGTAGAAACAAGTCATGAGTACCACAGAAGTGCAATCAACATAGGCTCATCGTACCAGAACTGCGGCTGTATGATCCTAAAGTTCTTGATGACGGCGCGAGTGGCATTTGTTATGGAAACAGACATTGGCCTGGACAAAGACATTATTAAGTGCCAGCACTCGTAGGACGAGGAAATTGACCCATACCTGCCAAAGAGATTCCCAGCTCCCCGCGCCCAGGAATACCACACTTGTCCATTGCCAAATACGCCCCCAGTTCCGTGTCCATCCACGACAAAATCGTTTCCAGTGATATGCCTATCCCATGGATTATATCAATTCAGTTCACGTAGTTGCCGTTCGGCTTTGCGGCCCACATAATTCCAACATATATTGAGTACTCACCACCCTATGCTCTGATTTTGAAACGGGAAGCGATACGAATTCGCGATCCAATAGTCGATGTCAGGGGTGAAGCTGAGATAGCCGTGCAGATCAAAGGAACCGTTCTCCAAATGCGTTATCATGGGCTGGGCAATGGTGTAGTTGGCAGAAGGCAGGACGACCTTACCACCCTTGCCACACTCAGCAAAGGCGGCAAGGATGGCAGGCACATCGTCGATGCCTCTACCCGCTGCATGGACTGTACAGGTTTTCGCGTATGCAGCACCAAGACAGATGAGTGGGAAAAGGAGGATGTGATGCATTATGACGGTATTTTTTGGTCCCAACCAGGTCTTATATGCCGGCTCTGAAGTCATTGGACCGATGCACCTGATGCAAGGCGGGATTACCATGACCCGACACTCCTTCGCTGTAACGACACCCAACGTAACACTGGCACGCGGTCACACAACGAAGGGAGGGCTCCACAATCCCCCCAGACCGAAACCACCATCATCGAAAAATGAAAGAGTGGATTCGGGCTCAGGCTCTCCCCAGTGGATCTACGATAGGCGGAACCAGTCTGCATTGACAGCTGGCACACCAGTTGACTCGAGATCCTGAGGGCATCGTCGACGTCGTCGCCACTCAGTAATCACTGCAGGGACACTGAAGTGACCACTGACGATGGCCCAAAACTGATATCCAAAAGATACATGATGAAACCCTCTTGGGATGGAACTGTACTATGAGGATTCTGGGCACTACAGCGAGGTAAAGTTGACCTGGACGGAAGCAGGGAAGGACGGGGATTCTTCGTTGCCAGCTGATAGTAACGGAAACCCTTGCCCTACCCGGTTCCGGCCCGGTACTGATTGATTCTCGTTGCCATCACCGCGAGACGCGATAAGGTGCAGGCCGAGAAGGCTGAGGAGCCGAAAGCTGGCAACTCTCATTTCGGCCCAGCATTCGGCTGCCCCGGGTTGATGGGGCGAACTCAAGGAAACTGTCATGTTGGCCCCTTGCGTCACGCTGTCTCGGCAGCAGCCTTTTATCAGAAGATGCCTCAGGGTCCCAGTCTGGGCCAGACGACAAAGAGCTTCACCCAAGCTCCCCGGAAGATTCTTTGGGCAGATACCAGTGTTTCTGCTTGTGTTTTGCACTGCACAGTGCTTGACATGGATATCGTAGGGCTGCGATTCTAGTCCAAGTTGCAGCGCTAATGAGCTACAGGACATCCGAGTCAACAAGGAGATCGAGTATCACGTCGAGATCGTGGACAAGCATGCTATGGACAGAAGGATTCCAGAGCCAGTAGTGGACTTGAAGGCGTGAAGAGGTCTCAATCATCTTGATAACTGGTCTAAAGTTGATAAGTTAACGTGGTCCAAAGTTAATGCATTCCAACGTTTGCATCCCTTGAGCTTAATTCTGTTGCAATTTTCCCAACACTCAAACGAGCTATTGTTAAAGGAAACGTGGTGTGGATGGAGGAGAAAACGAGAAAGTGAAAGGGCGGAACTCACCTTATTTGACACACAACCAAAGAATAAAGGAATAAAATAATATACATATATATAACGCGGTGGTAAGGAATGCGCACGGGTTGTGAATGGACCGGATTCCCAACGTGGGATACGCATTGCCCAGTAGATGAACACATGAGGACGAATCCCAAAGGGGGAAAAATACGCACCAGTGAGAGACGCGAACGCGATGCCATCGCGTTTGCGTCAATATGTGTGCTCGCGTTCGGAGACGCGAACACACCCGATGCACACGAAATGAAGGGAACCGAATACGAAAGCAGATAATAAAAGAACAACAGAAAAAGAAATACCCACCTGATGGTGAACGGAGTCTATACGAGAAGAATGGGAATGGGACTGGTCAAATTTAAGCGAGTCCCATTCTTGATGGCAATTTGATCACTGCCATCAGTTCATCATTATCGGTATCGCACAGCCGATTCTTGGTTCTCGGTGCATACAGGTGTATTTTAACCCGTGTTTCGACTATATCTACTGCTGGGGGGAACACCATTCCCCCCAGACCCCCTCCTTTTGCCTGACGGCACATCCGAGTATTTTATTACATGCTATTTCTTCTTTTTCGCCACTCTTTCGCATTTTCTCACCGTAAAAGATTAATCTAGCGCGGGGGAGACCCCCGCGGACCCACCCCTGGGCACTCGCCGCTTGGCCCACTGCGTGGGGCTTCCGCTCACCGCGGAGGCCCACTGCGTGGAGCTCTAAATAATTCTTTCTCTGAGAATATTTAATTATTTCAGCTTATTTTGAGTCTTTTTAATGTTTCTAGCACAGGGGAGACCCCCGCGGACCCCCCTTGACGCTCGCCGCTGGGCCCACTGCGTGGGGCTTCCGCACGCCGCGGGGACCCACTGCGTGGTGCCGGCGGGCGGGGTTTAAACCAATTGATGTCCGAGTCCCATTCTCAGGGACCAGTCCCATTATCAACGAGTCTAAGCGAGCTAAGCGAGGTTAGCCGACGAATGGATGAGTCCCATTCCCATTCTTCTCGTCGTTACTCAGTGAACGCGATGAGGCGCGTTCCCAGCGACCGGAGTGGCCGCGTAAGAGGTGTGAATGGCCATAGGCGCAGTGTGGAGCCAGGAGAGGCGGGGCCGGAGCGTGCGAACACAGAGAAACAGCTATAAAGGGCAAGGGGGCGTAGGTGAGAGCAACACGGGAACGAGCGGGACTGGACGCAGAAAGGCAAAAGGAACTAAAAAAGGAACTACTATCGTTGACTGGTTAGTCGGCCACCCCCCCTTAGTCGGCCACCTGCGAATATTTCGTGAAGGAGTTGAGAGTAAGAGTACTTTGCCCTGAGGTAATAAGTACGACCTTAAGGGACCTCTCACACGAAATTTCAGGCCAAGATGATGTTTTGATCAAAAGTTACGCGCTGTCGGATCGGAATCCGAAGAGTGTGAGCCATCTTTCTTAACTTAGCCCTTCAGCCGAGCTCGCCCAAGCTCTTTCTCCACCAATTCTCCTTCGTTTCATGACTTCACGGGCTCGTTATGTTCCCCTAATGCAGGGGATGGACCTTGGATACTTTCTTAAGAATAGAACAATGATCCAGCTTGGCAAGACACCCAAAAGGACTTCACCGTATTTTGACCTACTCCAGTGACCCACCCGCATATCCCAGGACCCATTCTCGCTGCGGGTCTGGCACTTGACATAGGTCTTCTTCAGTGATTATCACTCATGCTCCGATGTTCTTCCGATTTTTGGCTATTCACCGTCGCTCTCGCCACCGACCATTACCCCAAAATACCCAATTTCGGTGTCGCAGGAGTACAAATTTTTTGTAGGAGTTGTGGATCTCTAGGGGTGGAGGTCTGGTGTCAGATATGTTCATACACATCCTAGTAATTCATTGGTTGGTTGCTTCGCGCTAATATCTTTACTCTTTCTGACTAAACGCCCGGTTTATTAACACCTGCCATCCTGGCAGACCTCCTCCCTTTCGAGACATAATTTTATACCCTCCCTATGCCTTATATGTCCACAGTCACTACCCACAGTCTTGCATACAGCCTGATGCTCGCACCCGGATACATTTCGCCTCCAGTCCGGGCCTCAGCGGCTTATTCGGCAAGGTGGCCGACTAAGGGTTTATTGCCTTTTTGGGCATGCTGATGGAAATAAATTCATAGCTCCATTGAAACGCCGCCTAAATTCGGCCAAGTGGTATCGAACAACTCGTAGGATGTGTAGCTTCAATTCCCTACCCAAACCCCCACAAAATACAACGATGGCCTCCGACAATTGTCGATAAAATCTAAGGTGGCCGACTAACTAGTCAACGATAGTAAAACACACCTGGGCCTGTGGAAACGAACAGCCGGCGACGCAAGGCGGGTGTGGAAACACCGGATTGGTTGAATCGGGAAGGTATAGGCTGGCAGATGTAGAAATTAGCAGAAAACACACACAAAAAAATAGAGGGACTCACGTTGCAAAAAGAGGCGCAAACACGATATGGTGGGCTATACGATGGCACCTTGAAACAAAGCTGCGGCGCCAATGTGGACCGATTTTTTTCAGTGGGATTGGGAGTGGGACTCGAGTCGAACGGAAGGCCCTAGAAGGTAGAGAGGAAAGGAAGAGATAGAGAAGTTGTGGGGCGCCAGCTCGCAGGCCATATGTTCGCTGTGCGCCCTGAGACAGCGTCATGCCCCGTCTCCCACAGTGTGCAGACTTTCCAGATGGACGCAGCCCCCGTACGCTTCGGGGCGCGGCGGCGACAGGCGC